>VSMD01105759.1:0-12617 GCA_008750895.1 Mirza zaza
GTGGGAGAGTGTCATAAAATGACTACTTCCAGGAGCAGGGAATGATGTGAGGGGTGAGGAAAGGAACTTCGTGGCCCTTCCATGGCACCTGGAGTACCCAATTTGCTGGCCTCCTGAGGTTACATGTCACAGTATATTGTGACCAATATAGTTATTTATTCAACAAATATTTATAAATATATCACATACTGTTCTAAGCTCTGCAGATTCTGTGATGAGTAACAGATATATGTGGCTCCTGCCCTCAGGGAGCTGAAGATCTAGAAGAGGAGGTTAAACATGGGATGAATAGTTACATAGATAAATTATCTCTCTCTTTTTTTCTTTTCCTTTTTCCTAGAGCCAACTACAGGTTTAAGATAAATTCTCTTAAGTGACATACAGAGCATCCTCGGAGATGACAGCAACTAAATCTGAATAAGTAGGGGTGTGATTGTGTTAGGGAGTGACTTGGTTACATACATGTGATACAGTTAATCAGTGTTAAATTTGCTGAATCTACTGTTCATAACTGACCCTACCTTTAGCCAGGTAAATGATATTTATCATATCTTTTCATCAGTCATTCAACGCAACTAATTTTTTGAGCACTCATTTTTATTTCAACTACTTGGAGGAACCACAGAGAAAGGCAGAGATGACTATGGTATGGTCTCTGCCCAC
Organism: Mirza zaza; assembly: GCA_008750895.1. Lineage (NCBI taxonomy): Eukaryota > Metazoa > Chordata > Mammalia > Primates > Cheirogaleidae > Mirza > Mirza zaza. The sequence continues at coordinate 664 of VSMD01105759.1, forward strand.
CAAGAGGGGACGATCTAGGGTACTGAGGAAGCAGTCCCACAAATAACCAGCAAAACTAGAGCACAGGGTGCACCGCAACGAAGTACTCGTGGAGTCAGCTGTGAGGCCACCTAACGGGAGGTAGGGAAGGCTGCAGAGAACAAGGGGATTTGGGATCCTTCCACTACTGTCCGGTAACAACTACCGACTGCATCGACTGGCCTCTGCCTGGTTCTGCTCTTCCTAAACAGCTTCATGCTTGGTCCCATACACATACAGACAGGACGAGAGAGAATGGTCCATTGCTGCAGCTGTTTGCTCAACGTCAAAGGCAGGCGGCCATGATTATGGCTCAGCCTTTACATGCACGAGATGGTGGCTGGCAGATGACAGTTGTTGATCAATGATATTCCACACATTCATAGTCACAGAATCCAAGAAGCACTGACATGATTGTGAATATCCCTTCAGGTTCAAACTGCTAATTTGATGTAAAGGAGCCCAATGTCTTTTTTGAAAAAAACAGGAGGGATTCAATAAAGTACTTTGGAAGGGACATAGTTGAGTTAAGCAATCCTGTTGGCTGGGCAAGGTGGCTCACATCTGTAATCCTAGCCCTCTGGGAGAGAGGAGGAGGGAGGATCCTTTGAGCTCAGGAGTTTGAGTCCAGCCTGAGCAAGAGTGAGACCCCATCTCTACTAAAAATAGAAAAAATTAGCCTGGCACTGTGGCATGCACCTGTAGTCCCAGCTACTTGGGAGGCCAAGGTAGGAGGGTGGCTTGAGCCCAAGAGTTTGAGGTTGCAGTGAGCTATGATGACGCTACTGCACTCTATCCAGAGTGACAGGGTGAGACTCTTGTCTCCAAAAAAAAAAAATCCTGTCAATTTGAAAAGGAAGCCAAGGATTCTAATGACTACAGCAGTCAACAAGGTATGTAGATAAACCACAGGAATTGATCCACAATTTTAGATTTGAAAGACAATCTAAATGTTAGGATTTGGGAAAGGCAATCTGAAGTTTAGGATCTTCGAATAAAATTGAGAAGATCCTTCAATCCACATTGTAGAAAACTGAAGATTTTGTCATAAAATTATTCCATGGTATGTTGTTTTTGTCCTTAAGAATGCAACCTTCATCTTCTAAAGTCAAGGTTGGGAGCCAGCTGCCTGCAGCACACATGCCTTCCAGTCTGCTGCTCCACGTTCTGACCTGTGAGCAGGGCCTGCGTTATCCAGAACTACCTGTGGTTCTTCCAGGAGTTCTTCAGTTATGGCTGACCCTGGAGGAAAGGACACATTCACATCTTGCTCTATTCTGTTGCAAGCAGTAATTCTGAAAGTTTCCCTTTTCCCCCTGACATTCCACTACCTGTTCCCCCAAATCTGACTTCCCCATCTTTGAGCACACAGTTAGGCTGCATTTTCCAGCCTTCCTTGCTGTCAAGTGTGGCCATATGACTAAGTCCTCTCCCCTGGACATGACCAGATGTGATGTGTGCCCCTTCCGGGTGTGGCCCATAAAAATATCCCACATACTCCTCCATGCTCTTTGGCTGGCTACATGTGAATAATGGTAAGGCCTGGCAGCCACAAGATGGAAGGAACCTGGGCCCTGAGAGACTGCTTGGAAGAAAGCTACTTTGCTGTACTGACTACCTGCCCGGGAGTTTTAAGTGAGCAAAAAATAAATTGCTATTGTGTTTAAGCAAAAAAGATTATAGTATATACATACTATTCCTAGAAAAGTTATTAAAGAGTTTTATAAAATAATAAAAATACAATATATGTCATCTGAAAAAGATTGCAAATGACAGTTCAAAGTTCTGTTTATAAATTTCCCTAACTAGACATTCTGGAAATGGCAAAACTATGGAGACAATAAAAAGATCAGTGGTTGCCAGGGATCAGGGGAGAGGGAGAGATGAATAGGCAGAGCAGAGAGGATTTTCAGGACAGTGAAAATACTCTGTGTGATGCTACAAGGGTGGAAACATGTCATTATACAGTTGTCGAAACTCACAGAATGTACAACATCAAGAGTGAACTCAAATGTAAACTAAGGACTTTAGGTGTTGATGATGTGTCAATGTAGGCTGATCAACTGTAATAAATGTACCTCTCTGGTGAGGGATGCTGATAACACAGGAGGCTGTGCATGTGGGGGGAGTGAGGGGCATAACAGAAGTATCTACCCTCTGCTCAGTTTTGCTGTGAAATTAAAACTGCTCTAAAAAACAAAGTCTACTTAATTCACTAAATAAAGATAACAGTCTACGTCTTGCAAAAGCTGTTAGATCATTAGCAGGAAAGTTCATTTTGTTTCCTTCTTTTACTGTCCAACAGAACTTTCCATGATGATGGAAATGATCTCAATCTGTGCAGTGCACTGTGTAGTGACCAGACCATGTCATTATGGAGCACTTGAAATATGGTGAGTGCAACTAAGGAAATGAATTTTAAATTTTATTTCATTTAAATTCACTTTAATTTAAGTAGCCATAAATAACTTGTGGTTACCATATTGAACCACACAGCTCTAAACTGCCCCAGAATCTCATGGTTATCTACCTCAGAATGGAAATTGGATGCCCTAAATTCTATTTCTGGTTCTGCTACCTGGCAGACAGATTATATCATCTTCATTTTTAAATCTCTAAAACTTAAGAAAGAGGCAATACTGGGTACATGAGTAGCTTCTGGTCTAACTACTAACCCAACCTAAATGTCCCCATTTGCAAATGACTAAAAAGTTTCCCTGCATATTCTGGATAAAATATAAATAATTCATTGTACTTATGCTTTCTTTCATTGCAGTGTTTGGGTATAAGTGCATTTCTGGGCTTTTCCTTTAAATGTTGCCCACTTACACAAGTTATCACTAAATAGTTAAATTATGAGTGTGGGAAGAGATTTCTTAGGTAGAAAACCAGTTGAGGGCAGGAATCACTTTAATTTATGAATATGTGTCATAGAGAGGCAATACAAATGCTTAACAAAGGACGTTTGTGTTGATAAACTTTAATAGTGTAGAATGTTTCTATAGTATTTTATAAAATGAGTTACTTGTGGAGCAAAAATAAAGGATTTATATTTTATTTTAATGCAGCCTGAAAATAACGAGATAAATTTTTTTTAATCTTAAAACTTTGAAAAGTCACTCGCCTAAAATACACAGTTGTTAGGCAAACGAAAAAATAAAAATAAAATACACAGGCCTAATATTATTCAAAATAATAAAAAAATTAAATTCCAGGTTATTCCTATGAAGGTAAAATTCTTTACCAAAGTGCTGGAATTATCAACAGGAGCCACCATGCCCTGCCCGCTGGAAGGTTTTCAGCAGGTAGAACTGGCAGTTTTTAGAAAGGTCACTCTGGCACCGCTGCTGGAAAGGGAACTGAGGAGAGTACGTGTGGGCCGGGAGCCCAGTTAGGAGGCTCCTGCAGGAGTCTGGAGGGCAGAGGCTGGGGCTTGGCTGGAGGAGGAGGTGGCGAGCCTCTACCAGGGGTCCTCAAACCACGGGCCACATGCGGCCCTCCGAGGACATTTATCTGGCCCGCCGGGTGTTTTTGCCGCCGCTGCCTGTCCTGCTTAGCAGCCGACTTGTCCCGGGCCCACAGTGCGCATGTGTGGAATGTGCGCTGCACTCTCCAACGGCCTTCCAACGGTCTGAGGGACAGTGAACTGGCCCCCTGTTTAAAAAGTGTGAGGACCCCTGCCTACTCTATCGAATGGAGAGCACACTCTGGACGAAGGGCCCTGGGGCTTGCTTGCATTGCGTCCAGGGTGTGAGGGGAAGAGAGGGCTGGGTCTGGGGCCTAAAAGACCAGATGATGAGAAGTTTAGGAAAGAGGCAGAGTTGTTTATGTGCCTGTTTGAGGGGGATCAGGAGTTCTGTTGGAACTTGTTCCATTTCAGGTGCTTAGTGGGCGACCATCTGGAGACCCGGAGGATGCAGCTGACTCTAGTGCCCCATCCTCAGGAGAGAGCTCTGGCACCGCTGAGGCTAAAAGAGATCACTGTGGGACAGAAGGCAGAAGGTGGAGGGAAAAGGCTGGGGCCTAAGGTCAGTCAGAAAAGCCCTGAAGAGCCAACAGAGGCTGAAAAAGAGCAACCTGCAGCGGGGAAGAGAAGCAGAGGTGGGGTCCAAGGCGCCAGGAAGAGCAGGTGTCCAGGAAGGGAGGGAACAACAGCTGGCAAATGCTGCTGCCTGGTCAGAGACAGTGAGGACTGAGACCTGAGCACTGGATTTGGGAAGACAAAAGACACCGCACCACGTAACAGTAGCAGTAGTGGGTGGTGCATGGGCCGAGGGCAGGAGGTGGAGGAGGGAAAGCTGTGATTGCTGTGGGTTGGAGATAAAGCAGAAGGGACAAGGTGGAGGGAGGGAGTACAGACAGAAGAGACACAGCTTTCATAGCCTTTGGCTATAAAAAGAAACAGAGAAATGGGGCAGTATCCAAAGAGGAATATGGGGTCAAGAAGGTGTTTTTTGTGTGTGTGTTTTTGTTAAGATGGGAACTATGACATCATCTTTGTGTGTTGCTAAGAATGAGTCAGTCAAGAGGGAAAAAGCAAGAATACAGGAGGGAGGAATTCACTGTAGGTATGATGTCCATGGCTGGGAGAGAGGAGAAGGGGATTAAGTGGAGCCAATTCACCCCCTGGAACAGAAGGGGGCACGTAGGGACAGATGCAGGGCAGGGGGATGAAAAAGTTGTTTCAATTTTCTCAGTAAAATGAGAAGCAAGAAGCAAGATCATGGGCTCATAGGGTGATCCTTAGAAAATGCAGAAACAACGAGGCTTCCTGTAGACCTGGACAACCATGAGCCTTAGGCTGGACGAGAGGGGGCGCCTCAGCCCGCTGGGCTGCCCAGCTCCCTGCAAGAGACCTGCCCAGCCCACTTCTAAGGAGAGGAAACATCTGGAAGAAACCGACTTAGCAGCCAGAAAGGGGAAAAAGAGGGCAAATCTTTCAGGAATTAGGACCAGAGAAAAACTACTAATTTTTTAACAATACTTAAAAAACTAATAATCATTGATACAGTTGCTTTCAATTTTCCTAGCAAATTCTTCCTACTCAATGAGAAAAATACTAATGTCCCAAAAGGAAAAATAAGGTAAGGATATTTACAAAGAATTCACAAGTAAAAAAATGTGAATGGCCAATACATATGGGAAAAAATAAAAAAGCATTTTATCCATAGAGACAGAAAATAGAATGGTGTCTTGCCAGGGGCTGGCACACCCCAAGGGGAATAGGGATGGGGAATTAGTGTTTAACGGGTGTGGAGTTTGAGTTTGGGAAGACAAACACGTTCTGGAGTTGGATGGTGGTGATGGATGCACAACCATGTGAATGTACTTAATGCCTCTGAGCCTAAATGGTTAAATGTCACTTTAAATGGTTAATATTATACATTTTATATTATGTTTACTTTATCATAAATTGTTTTTAACAATTGAATTGCTTTAAGTGTTTTTTTTTTTTTTCAAGCTAAAAAGAATTGCTTTTCATTGGTAAAGAAACACAAAATAGTGAGATGACACTTTGTCCCCATACTATATCCTCGGTGAGGACACAGTGGGCTCCCCTACCTGTGGGAGGAGTGAATGTTACCCAGGGTTGGGGGAGATGATCCCCTTCCAGCCTCCTGTGTGGAGGATAAGCAGGTATTTTCTTCCCAGAACTATGGCTCAAGTTCTTTGACCCTGTACTTTATCAGTCAGGAGTCTATTCTAAAGAAACAGGCAGCCACCAAGCTCAGAATGCATACCTAAGCACATACACGTTGCTTTGGTCTGATTGTGTGCCCTCAGTACCTAGTCACCAATACGATGATATTAGGAGGTGGGGCCTTTGGGCAGTGATTAGATCACGAGGACGGAGTTCTTATGAATGGGATGAATACTCTTATAAAAAGACGTCCCAGAGAACTGCTTTGTGTCTTCCACCATGCAAGCACGCAGTGACAAAGCGCCATCTATGAACCAGGAAGCGGGCCTTCGCCAGACACCAAATCTGCCAGTGCCTTGATCTTGGACTTCCCAGCCTCCGGAACTGTGAGAAATAAATTTCTGTTGTTTATAAGCCACCCAGTCTGTGGTATTTTGCTATCGCAGCCCAAGCAGACTAAGAAGCGTATCAATCCACTGCATCATGGAGAGCCAGGAGGGTACCACCAGTGGACAACACCTACAGGAAATATCTGGAAGATGCAAAGCACAGTGGGCAAGAGAGACCATGACACCCAGTGCACCCACAACCCCGCCCGGCTGAAAGAAGACCACACGCAAAAAGCATGTTTCCCAAGAGAAATCTGAAATGTTCCTAAAATCAGAAGCAAAAGGGGTTGGAAAAAGAAAGAATGGGGAGAGAGAGGGGATCTGTCTGGATATTCTTTAAAGGGATTGGAACAGCTGAGCCAGGTGCCCTGAAGACACGCCATACACACGCCATCTTCTCGGAGCCGACAGCTCTGGTGTGTGTGTGTGTTAGCGGGCTGCAATGCAAAACTCATGGGACATTTGTGTTTACAGTGGCATTATTTGTACGAATAAAAATATTTTAAAATATCCAACAAAAATGGTTAATAAATTATGGTGTATCTATGTGATGGAATGTCATTCAGCCATTAGAAATCATATTTTTCAATTTAAATGATATAAGAAAAAGCTCACCAGGCCGGGTGCAGTGGCTCACGCCTGTAATCCTAGCACTCTGGGAGGCCGAGGCAGGAGGCTCACTTGAGGTCAGGAGTTCGAGACCAGCCTGAGCAAGAGGGAGACCCTGTCTCTACTAAAAATAGGAAGAAATTAATTGGCCAACTAAAAATATATAGAAAAAATTAGCCGGGCATGGTGGTGCATGCCTATAGTCCCAGTGACTCCGAAGGCTGCGGCAGGAGGATCACTTGAGCCCAGGAGTCTGAGGTTGCTGTGAGCTAGGCTGATGCCATGGCACTCTAGCCCTAGCAACAGAGTGAGACTCTGTCTCAAAAAACAAAAAAAAGCTCACTATATGTTTTTAAAAAATTGAGACAATTGACAAAATTTGAATCAGGTCTGTGGATTAGATAATGGTTTTGTACCAATTTGAATTTCCTGATTTGATCATTGTATCATATTAATAGTTGTATAAGAGCGTTCCTGTTTTTAGGAAATGTACACTCCACTAAAGTACTCAGGGGAACCATATCTACAATTATTCTCAAAAGATTAAGAGAAAAAAATAATATACATGTGGTAAAATGTTAACAATGAGAGAATCTGGGTGAAGGGTATAATTTTTTAGAAAAGCAAATAAGCCAATTTAAAAAAGAGCCAATGATATAGACAGGTAATTCACAGGAAAATAAAGATGTCTAACAAAATTGTATGAGGTGCTGCTCAACGTTACTAATAATGAGATAAATAAATGCAAGTTAGAATAAATTCCTGTTTTTCACCCCTGTCAGCAAGGACGTGGAAGAACACACACTCTCAAACATTTTTAGTATAGCCTTTTGGAGAGTTATCAGCTGTTGTCTAACTAATTAGGAAATGTGCATGTCCCTTTGATGTAGCGATTTCTTTTCTAGGAACATGTTCAAAAGAGTGAAAATGCAGCATGAAAAGTCACATGTAGAGTATAATCCTTATTTGGTTTTCTAAAAAAGCTATTAAATTGCAAAAATGGTAACAACGATCATCTCCAGGCTTTAAAAAGGAGACTATTTTCTTCTTTGCATTGCTTTTTTCAAAAATATGAAATATTTGAACATCTAGAAAACTTACTAAAGTGAATACAGTAAACCTCTACATACCCACCACCCAGATTTAACAAAGTTGACTGTTATAAGGAAATAAATCACGAGATACATTTGAAGACCACCTCAACTTTTTTCCACCACTTTCTTCCTGCAGTTCCTTCTTTTGAACCTTTCTTCTCTAAGCTTTTCTATATTTTCCAATGATAATCTATTACTCTTCTAACAACTAAAAGCCTTTTGAAAAGCAGCATTGAATGTAAATAAGCAAATCCTTTGCACATTGTATTCTGTTCGGGAATTTTGCAAAATCCCTCTTACTACTTGTTATTGGAGAAACTGCAGCGTTGCCAGGTAGCTCTACTTGCATGCCATGGGAGTGACTGGTTGTAGGGTTCTGAGTTGAAATAAAATGCCGTTTGGGAACCAGTAGCTTTCACATTTGAATGCCCAGGTAACTCTGTAGTAGAAGAATATCTGGTGAAATAGCAGTCACGATGTGAATGAGTTGAAAGACTGTGCTGATCACCTTTCTAGTCCAATCACCTTTGTAGGCCAATCACTTTGTTACTGTTAAGGTCCAGGGCAAGCGTGCACCTTGCTCAAGACCTGACTCCAGGCCTAATATGAGGGAATCACCAGCAGCCTGGCACCAGATCCCCTTGCTCTCCCTTTTTGCAAAATGAGGACTAAAAGGTGCCCACACCATGGCTTTGAGAAGGTGTTCCCATGATGTTCCATTGAGAAAAGGTTCCCTCCTCAGATTCCCCACACCTTGAGCCTGGCCAATGCCTCCTTCATTGGACCTAGGAATGGAAGACAAGGGGCTCGTCCCTTGTCCCTGGATCACTGGTCGTGCTCGGTTTGTGTTTACACGAACTTAAAAGTCCTCTTTGTGGCTGATCCCTTCCTCTTATGTATCAGCTCTTTGACTCTATAGAATAATAAGGAACTATACACTATTAGTCTCATGCTGGGACTTAGGGACACCCACACACACATACACAGCCACACAGCTCTGGGCATTCACTTAATTTTATTATTTTTTATTAATTCTTCTTTAAAAATTATTTATTTATTTATTTTTATTTCAGAGTATAATGGGGGTACAAATGCTTTGATTACATAAATTGCCTTTGCACTGCCCAAGTCAGAGCTATAATACAAGGGTGCCCATCCCCCAGAAAGCATGCACCTTTAAGTGTGAATTTACCCATCTCCTCGTCTGGACATTCACTTTAAATACCTCCAAAAAATGAACAATGGAAGCAGTAAATGTCAGTTCACTTGAGTCAACACGATGAACTTTTAGTTGAACAGAATTTTGTCTGACCAATAGCCCATGAGGTAGCCAGCCTCTGAGATGGCCACCAAGGATCCCCACCTCCTGGGATGCTCCTTCTTGTACAGTTCCTTCCATGTGATCCTAGGGTTGGTCTGTGTGGCTGGCTGAATACGGCACAAGTCATGGCCCATCACATCAGGGACTAGGTTATAAAAAACACCGTAACTTCTGTTTTGCTCTCTCACTCGCCCATGACTCACTGCGAGGGGAGCTGACTGCCATGTTTTAAGGACACTCAGTGGCCCTGTGGCGAGGCCCAGGTGGAGAACTGAAGACTCCAACCTGAAGTCACATGGTGAGTCATCTTGGAAGCAGGACCTCCAGCTCCTGGGAAGGTTTCAGCTTGGTGGCAACCTCAGGAGAATCCCTGAGCCAGAACCACCCAGCTAAGCCATTCCTAGATTTCTGAGCCTCAGAAACTCTGAGATAATCAATGTCTGGTGGGTTTTTTCTTAATTGGGTCTTCTACTGAGGACCAGAAAACCTGCTAGACAAATTCTAAAAGAGCTGTAACACTAATGTCTGTTGTTTTAAGTCACTGAGTTTTGGGGCAATTTGTAACTACTCCCAATAGATAAGTGAACCCCCTAAGCCTCAATATCCGGTACACTACAAGAAAATTTTAACCAAACTGTATTTTATAGGTTAAAAAATGTTGGCCACAGACTTCCATGCATTTTTTTTTTTTAGACAGAGTCTCGCTGTGTTGCTGGGGCTAGAGTGCTGTGGCGTCAGCGTAGCTCACAGCAACCTCAAACTCCTGGGCTCAAGCAATCCTCCTGCCTCAGCCTCCCGAGTAGCTGCGACTACAGGCATGTGCCACCTGCCCAGCTAATTTTTTCTATATTTTTAGTTGGTCAATTAATTTCTTTCTATTTTTGGTAGAGATGGGGTCTCGCTCTTGCTCAGGCTGGTTTTGAACTCCTGACCATGAGCAATCTGCCCGCCTCGGCCTCCCAGAGCACTAGGATTATAGCTGTGAGCCACCGCGCCCGGCCTCCCTGCAATTTTTAAGCCCTGTATTTAATATATTTTTAGTCGATGGATCCAAATTTTTAAAATTGATGAAATTCAGATACTAAAAGATTTTTCACAGAACTAGAAATTGCTGCCTTAACATTTAATACCCAAGCAAATTGTGTATATCAAAGAAGGACTGGGCTCAACCAGAGAATCAAAACCTGGGAGGGGGGCGGAATAAAAGAAAAGAAGGCCTACAAAGCTCTTTATTTAATGTGGCTTTAGGGGAACTGCCTTCCCAGCAGGCTCCCACACCCTTGACCCCCAGCAGTCTGCTGGAAATCCTTTGTGTAATTCTAAGACAGCCCAGATCTAGGACAACACATCAGGTGCTTAGATACAGCCTGGCTTTGTTATCCTGGGTCTCTTTCTCCAGAACACTATAAACCAAAGGCCCAAGCTAAGGTTTATATATCAAACCTGGAGATGAAAAGGAGAAAAGACCAAAGGAGACATAAATAAAACCTTCCCCTTGAGACAGTGCAGCAGCAGGCTAAGCCATCATTTAATGTCAGCCTGAAATAATATTTTCCCTTCTTTACTTTATGAACTTTACCTGGCTTTTCACAACTATCCTTTTTATAAAACCTTCTCATGACAAAAGACTTTGAGTTTGCCTGGTGAAAATGTCACTGTGGGAGAATCTCTTCCAATCTGAACATTTCAGGGGCTGGTTTCTTGGGTGTTCTATCACTGGGTGGTGAACCTGAAGAGGGCAGAGGCCGTATTTCTTCCTTACACTTCATCCTCAAGAGCTAGCACAGTGCCCAGCACATAGTAGCTGCTCACTGAACATCTGCTGAATAAAGGCACTGAATTTCTTTCCGTCTCTGAAGGCCTACCAATCAGTCAAAGAGTACTCGTTGTGTGCCTGTGAGTATAGTGCAGTACAACCAGCTGTCATGGCCATGAAACTTAACATGGCATATACTTGAAGCACATAAAGATTGTCAAGTCCTCATTGTGTAGCCACCAGAAACCAGTATTTTTTTTAGGCATAAACACAATGTGGCTTTCTTAGCAAATTACATTATGTTTTAAATATTCTACATAGTGCCTGAAACCAATAAGGATTCACTGAGTACTTACTATATTTGATGAAAACAAAGCAAATAGGAAGGTGAACATTACAGTTAATAAGCAAAGTTTGAAACTAGAAATAACAGATAAGGGTTAAGAGTATAGATGATTCTTTTCCCCTTCTAATGTTCTATATTTTCAAATTCTACAATTAGCATGTATTGGTTTTAAAGTCAGAAGACAACAAATGATACACGTACAAGGATGGAATGAAGTAGAAGGGGAAAAACACTGAGCAAGTCAGCAAAAATAAGGGCAGGGAGAGGTAACCCCCACCGGGAAACCATTGTGATTAATAGCACAAACATTGAAGTCTGCAGCCCTGGGTTCAAATCTCAGCACTGCTGCATTTTAGCTGTGTCTCTAGGCAGATAACTTGGTCTTTCTGAGCCTCAGTTTCCTGATCTGTAAAATAGGAGCAATAGTGCCTTGTTTAGGTAGAGAATAAGGATTAAATGAGATACACTGAAGGCTCTCAGTACAGTGTTAATGACAGAGTAAAATGTGGCTATATTTCTATATTTTTTTATATTATTATTACATTATTGTTATTTCTTTATATTATGAGTTACGTTTTTTTTTTTTTTTTTTTGAGACAGAGTCTCACTTTGTTGCCCAGGCTAGAGTGAGTGCCGTGGCGTCAGCCTAGCTCACAGCAACCTCAAACTCCTGGGCTCAAGCAATCCTGCTGCCTCAGCCTCCCGAGTAACTGGGACTACAGGCATGTGCCACCATGCCCGGCTAATTTTTTCTATATATATTAGTTGGCCAATTAATAT
>VSMD01105764.1:0-12258 GCA_008750895.1 Mirza zaza
TTTGAGACAGTGTCTTGCTTTGTTGCCTAGGCTAGAGTGAGTGCCATGGCGTCAGCCTAGCTCACAGCAACCTCAAACTCCTGGGCTCAAGCAATCCTTCTGCCTCAGCCTCCCGGGTAGCTGGGACTACAGGCATGCGCCACCATGCCCGGCTGATTTTTTCCATATATATTAGTTGGCCAATTAATTTCTTTCTATTTATAGTAGAGACGGGGTCTCGCTCTTGCTCAGGCTGGTTTCGAACTCCTGACCTTGAGTAATCCGCCCACCTCGGCCTCCCAGAGAGCTAGGATTACAGGCGTGAGCCACCGCGCCCGGCCACCATAAGACTTTTGATACAGTCAATGTACCAGTATTAATACATTATTATTAACTGAAGTCCATACTTTATTCAGATTTCCTTGGGTTTTATCTAATGTCCTTTTGTGTTCCAGGATTCCATCCAGGATGCCTTAGTCATCATGTCTTACCTCTTCTTGGCTGTGACAGTTTCTTAGACTTTTCTTGTTTTGATGACCTTGACAGTTTTCAGGAGTACTGGTCAGGTATTTTGTAGAATTTTTCTCTACCAGGATTTGTCACGTGTTTTTCCCATTATTAGATTAGGATTGTGTGTGTTTCAGGAGGAAGACCACTGAGGTAAAGTGCTATTCACATCATATCAAGGATACTTTTATTATCACAGTTAACGTTAATCTTGATCATCTGGCCGAAGTAGATTGTCAGGTTTCTCCACTGTAAAGTTACTCTTTTTTCCCCTTCTCCATACTGTACTCTTAGCTCCTCACTCCATAAGTCAGCTGCACATAGTGAATTCCTTCCAAAGAGTACAGTTTCATTGGAGTTTCATTGCCTCTAGACCCTTCTAGCAGGCAGCAAAGAAATATATGTGTATGTACTAACATGTGCATTTATATATAAGTGTAAATATTTCTGTATGTAACATTTGTATTTCTGTTAAGTGAAATGTGAGTTCATGCTCATATGCAATCCATTACTACATAGATCATTCTAACCTTCATTCTTCCCCTTGCTTATCTAACTCCCACTCCAACTGAGAAACCTGACTCCTACCATCTGCTATCCACTTACTTGAATTGTTTCATTCTAGTATACATGTAAAGTGGTTTCAGCATTGTTAACACATTCCCCCATGGGAAACAACTATATCAACTAGAGCACAGTGATTATGTAGATTTTTTTGTTCTTTTTTTGCCATTAGTTTTACAGACTCATTTCCAAAGTTGCTTAGCACCTTTTCCCCTATCCCTTCAGTAAGGTGGTTTCATAAATTTGTAATAATTTTGATTGTTTTGTCCCATTCTGCATTCTATTCTGGTATTCCCCTGGCCTACTAAATTATATATATATATATATATATATATATATATATTTTTTTTTTTTTTTTTTTTTTTTTTTGAGACAGAGTCTCGCTCTGTTGCCCAGGCTAGAGTGAGTGCCGTGGCGTCAGCCTAGCTCACAGCAACCTCAAACTCCTGGGCTCAAGCAATCCTTCTGCCTCAGCCTCCCAAGGAACTGGGACTACAGGCATGTGCCACCATGCCCGGCTAATTTTTTCTCTATATATTAGTTGGCCAATTAATTTCTTTCTATTTTTAATAGAGGTGGGGTCTCGCTCTTGCTCAGGCTGATTTCGAACTCCTGACCTTGAGCAATCCACCTGCCTCAGCCTCCCAGAGAGCTAGGATTACAGGCGTGAGCCACTGCAGCCAGCCCAAAATGATATTTTAAAACATTTTTTTATACATTAAAGTTAACTTTTAAATTTTTGTGTGTGTGTGTGAGAGCCTCACTGTTGCCCAGGCTAGAGTGTGGTGGCGTCATCCTAGCTCACTGCAACCTCAAATTCCTGGGCTCAAGCCATTCTCCTCCCTCAGCCTCCTGAGTAGCTGGGACTATAGGCACATGAGCCACCATGCCCAACTAATTTCTCTATGTTTGTTTTCTAGAGATGGGGTCTCGCTGTTGCTCAGGCTGGTCTCAAACTCCTGGTCTCAAGCAATCCTCCTGCCTCGGCCCCCCAGAGTGCTAGGATCACAGGCATGAGCCACCACGCCTGGCCTAAAGTTCACTTTTTGTACTCTAAAGTTCAATGGGTTTGATAAATCCATGTTACATATCCACAATTGCATTATCATAGTTTCACAGCCCTAAAATCTCTGTACTTCACCTATTCGTTCCTCCCTCCCCTTCCCCTGAGCCCCTCTTAACTACTGATCTCTTACCTGTCTCTCTAGTTTTGCCTTTTCCAGAATGTTGTATAGTTTGAATCATATATATCCTTTTTTCTTTTTTTTTTTTTTTTTTTGAGACAGAGTCTCACTCTGTTGCCCAGGCTAGAGTGCCTTGGCATCAGCCTAGCTCATAGCAACCTCAAACTCCTGGGCTCAAGCAATCCTGCTGCCTCAACCTCCCAAGTAGCTGGGACTACAGGCATGTGCCACCATGCCCGGCTAATTTTTTCTATATATATTAGTTGGCCAATTAATTTCTTTCTATTTATAGTAGAGATGGGGTCTCGCTCTTGCTCAGGCTGGTCTCGAACTCCTGAGCTCAAAGGATCCGCCCACCTCGGCCTCCCAGAGAGCTAGGATTACAGGCTTGAGCTACCGCGCCCGGCCTATATATCCTTTTTTTAGACTGGCTTCTTTGATTTAGCAATATACATTCAGGGTTCCTCCTTGTCTCTCTGTGGCTTAATGACTCATTTCTTCTTAGCTCATTGCATGGATCTTCCCATCCTTTGTTTATCTGTTCACCTACTGAAGGACATCTTTGTTACTTCTGTTTTTTTTTTTTTTTTTTTTTTTTTTTTTCTTGAGAGACAGAATCTCGCTTTGTTGCCCAGGCTAGAGTGAGTGCCATGGCATCAGCCCAGCTCATAGCAACCTCAAACTCCTGGGCTCAAGCAATCCTTCTGCCTCAGCCTCCCGAGTAGCTGGGACTACAGGCATGCGCCACCATGCCCGGCTCATTTTTTCTATATATATTAGTTGGCCAATTAATTTCTATTTATACTAGAGACAGAGTCTCGCTCTTGCTCAGGCTCAGGCTGGTTTCGAACTCCTGAGCTCGAGCAATCTGCCCACCTCAGCCTCCCAGAGTGCTAGAATTACAGGCGTGAGCCACCACGCCAATCCATCTTTGTTACTTCTAGTAATGCTGTCATAAACATTTACGTGCAGGTTTTTGTGTGGACATAATTTTTCAAATTAGGCAAATACTGAGGAATACAATTGCTGGATCATATGGTAAGATTATGTTCAGCCTTATAAAGAATGTCCAAATTATCTTCCAAAGTGGCTGTACCCATTAGCAATGAAAGACAGTTTCTGTTGATCTGCATCCTCACCAGCAATTGGTCTTGTTAGTTTTTGAATTTTAGCTATTCTAATAGGTGTGTATTGCTAGCTCCTTGTTTTAATTTGCAGTTCCCTAATGACAAATGATGTTGAACATCTTTTCATATGCTTAATTGCCATCTGTATTTCTCCTTTAATGAGGTATCTGTTCAAGTCTTTTGCCCATTTTAAAATTGGGTTGTTTGTTCGCTTATTGTTGAATTGTAAGACTTTGCATATTTCGAATACAAGTCCTTTACAGATGGGGATTTTGCAAATATTTTCTCCCAGTCAATGGCTTGTCTTTTCATTCTTTTTTTTTTTTTTTTTTTTTAAGACAGAGTCTCACTTTGTTGCCCAGGCTAGAGTGAGTGCCGTGGCGTCAGCCTAGCTCACAGCAACCTCAAACTCCTAGGCTCAAGCAATCCTGCTGCCTCAGCCTCCCGAGTAGCTGGGACTACAGGCATGAGCCACCATGCCCGGCTAATTTTTTCTATGTATATTAGTTGGCCAATTAATTTCTTTTTTTTTTTTTTTTTTTGAGACAGAGTCTCACTTTATTGCCCAGGCTAGAGTGAGTGCCATGGCATCAGCCTAGCTCACAGCAACCTCAAACTCCTGGGCTCAGCAATCCTGCTGCATCAGCCTCCCAAGTAGCTGGGACTACAGGCATGCGCCACCATGCCCGGCTAATTTTTTCTATATGTATTAGTTGGCCAATTAATTTCTTTCTATTTATAGTAGAGATGGGGTCTCGCTCTTGCTCAGGCTGGTCTCGAACTCCTGAGCTCAAACGATCCGGCCGCCTCAGCCTCCCAGAGAGCTAGGATTACAGGCTTGAGCCACCGCGCCCGGCCCCCAATTAATTTCTTTCTATTTATAGTAGAGAAGGGGTCTCGCTTTTGCTCAGGCTGGTTTCGAACTCCTGACCTCAAGCAATCCGCCCGCCTCGGCCTCCCAGAGTGCTAGGATTACAGGCGTGAGCCACCGCGCCCGGCGTCTTTTCATTCTTATAACAGTGTCTACCACAGAGGAGTAGTAAAGTTCAACTTAATCAAGTTTATCTTTCATAGATCATGATTTTGGTATTCAATTTAAAAGCTTACTTGCAAATGTAATCTCATCTAGATTTTCTCCTGTATTTTCTTTCTTTTTTTTTTTTTTTTTTTTTTTTTGAGATAGAGTCTTGCTCTGTCGCCAGGCTAGAGTGCTAACTCATACCATGACATCAGCCTAACTTATACTGTTAGAACCTCAAACTCCTAGGCTCAAGCGATCCGTCTGCCTCAGCCTCCCAAGTAGCTGGGACTACAGACATGTGCCACCACTCCAGCTAATTTTTTCTATTTTTAGTAGAGACAGGGTCTTGCTCTTGCTCAGGCTGGTCTCAAACTCCTGACCTCAAGTGATCCTCCTGCCTTGGCCTCCCAGAGTGCTAGGATGATAGGCCGAAGTCACTGCACCTGGCCTCTCCTGCATTTTCTTATAGAAATTTTATAGTTTTTCATTTTCCATTTAGGCCTATAATCCATTTTAAGTTAATTTTTTGTGAAAAGTATAAGATCTGTGTCTAGGTTCATTTTTTTTTTCACGTGAACATCCACTTGATCCCATACCATTTGTTATAAAGATTATGCTTTCTCCATTGAATTGCCTTTGCTCCCTTGTCAAAAATCAATTGACATTTAAGGCTGCAGTGAACTACGATGACACCATTGCACACTAGCATGGGCAACAAAATAAGACCTTGTCTCAAAAAAAGAAATACCAATTGACTGTATATGCGTGGGTCTTTTTATAGGGTGTCTGCTCTGTTCCATTGATCAATGTGTCTGTTCTTTTGCCCATATCACACTGTCTTGATTACTGTACCTTTATATCAGTGGTCCCCAATATTTTTGGCACCAGGGACAAGTTTCATGAAGACACTTTTTCCATAGACTGGGGTGTGGGATGGTTTTGGGACGATGCAAGTGCATTACATTTATTGTCAAAGCTCTCTGCCAATGGTAATCTGTATTTGCAGGCACTGCCCAGCGCTAGCATCAACACCTCAGCTCCACTTCAGATCATCAGGCATTAGATTCTCATAAGGAGCATGCAGTCTAGATCCCTTTGTGCAGTTTACAGTAGGGTTCACGCTCCAATGAGAATCTAATGTGCCAGGAGCCAGAGCTTATGTGGTGATGTGAGTGATGGGGAGCAGCTGTAAATGCAGATGTAGCTTCTCTCACTCACCTTCTGCTGTGTGGCCTGATTCCTAACCAATACCAGTCCATGGCCTGGGGTTTGGGGACTGCAGCTTTATATGATGTCTTGAAATTGGGTAGTATGAGTACTCTAACTTTATTCTTATTTTTCAGTATTGTATTGACTATTCAGGGTCTTTCATCTTTCCCTATAAACTTTATACTCAGTTTGCCAATATCTGTAAAATAGCTTGCTGAGATTTTGATTGGGATTGCTTTCAATCTGTAGATCATACTGGGAAGGACTGATATCTTACTATTGAATCTTCCAACTTGTGAACATGGACTATCTCTCCATTTATATAGATCTCGTAATTTTCTACATATAGAAACCTGTACATATTTTGTTTGATTTATACATATTTCATTATTTTGGTACTGTTACAAATGATAATGGTTTTAAATTTCAAATTGTAATTGTTGGCATTTAGGAAAGCTATTGACTTTTGTATATTAATCTTGTATCCTACTCTTTGTTATCAGTATTTTTAAAATTCAGGAATGGATGTTGAATTTTGTCAAATGCATTTTTGGTATTTAGTGAAATAATCATTTTTTATTCTTTTACCTATTAAAATGGTGAATTATAAGAATAGGTTTTCAAATGTTGAATCATCTTTACATTCATCAGATGAAACAAGTATTTCTTAAAAATAGCAGCTTGCTAGGATTTTGGTTTTTAAAATTTCCCTTAATATTAGCTCTGCTTTTATAATTTCTTTGGATTATAGGTTCACTAGTAAGACTAGAATTTTGCTTGCAGTTGGGCTTATTAATTCCATGATTATTAAAGGGCACTGACCTTTTTGTCTGCCATAATTTATATGCCTTTCTTTTTGTAGTCAAATATGTTATAATATATTTGGTCCATACAAAAATATATGGAGCATATATATAAGATGAAACTTAACCAAAGGGAAATGTATTAACTTACCATCAAACTTAAAAATGAGAGTATTACCAATACTATTACAGTGACCTTTTCTGTTATGTTTAGCACTTTTTATGTCCTCTTTAAGAAATATTTTTCACTTTGAAATCTTTTTTTTTTTTTTTTTTTTTTTTGAGACAGAGTCTCACTTTATTGCCCAGGCTAGACTGAATGCCGTGGCGTCAGCCTAGTTCACAGCAACCTCAATCTCCTGGGCTCAAGCAATCCTGCTGCCTCAGCCTCCCAAGTAGGGACTTGGGACTACAGGCATGTGCCACCATGCCCGGCTAATTTTTTCTATATATATTAGTTGGCCAATTAATTTCTTTCTATTTATAGTAGAGATGGGGTCTCGCTCTTGCTCAGGCTGGTCTCGAACTCCTGAGCTCAAAGGATCCGCCCACCTCGGCCTCCCAGAGAGCTAGGATTACAGGCTTGAGCCACCGCGCCCGGCCCACTTTGAAATCTTAAAGAAATTCTCTTATAATTTCCTCTAAAGTCATATTTTTTTCCTTTCACATTTAAGTACTTAATCCATGTGAAATTGGTTTTTTAAAATATGGTATAATAAAGCAATCCAATTGCATTATTTTTCACATAGATTTCCAACTGTCCCAGTGCCATATACTGCACAATGTATTCTTTCTCCAGTGACCTGCAATGATATTTCTGAAATGTATCAAATTCCACATACGCATAGGACTCTTTCTAGGCTCTGCTATTCTATTTCATTGTTTAATTTGTATACCTCTGCATCTATATCACATTGTCTTTATTATTAAAGGTTAATAATAAGTCTTGAGAATAGTAAGGTAGGTCCCCCTAATTTGTTCTTCATGTTTGTCTTGGCTAGTCTTAGAAATTTACTTTTCCATACACATTTTGGAATCAGCTTGTCAAGTTCCATGAAAAAACCCTGTTGGGATTTTGATTGTAATTTTGTTAAATTTATATATTAAATTTTGGGGGGAATGGACACTGAGTCTTCCTATCTACAGTGTAGCCTTCCTTTTAAGTCTTTTCTGATATCTTTCAGGAAGATTTTATAATTATGTGCATACTGGTTTTATACATGTTTAGTTAAATTCATTATATATATTTAAATGTACTTGATATATATAGTCCACATATATTCCATATATATGATATATATTTCTACACATATATCTTTATATATTCTTTATATAATTTTGCTAATGTTATCTTAAAAATTACATTTCCTAAGTTTCCTTGGTGCTGTTATACAGAAACACAGTTTTTGTATGCTGATTTTATATCTAGCCACCTTTTTAAACTCTTGATTTGCCTCTAGGCTACTTTGAGCTTTTAGTTTAGTCAAATAATTTATCTTAGGATGTGAACTAGGAATTCTTGTAATGCAGCGTTGGATAGAAGGATAATGGCATTCTTATCTTGATCTTTCAAAGAAGACATCTAATTTTTAACCACTAGAAATAATGTGTGCTGTAGATTTCTGGTAGATTTGCTTCTTAAACACTTTTAATTTTGTCCTCATGAACAGTTGTTGCCTTTCATCACATGTGTTTTCTGCATTGATTAGGATGATTATATAATTTTTTTTCTGTTTGTTTTTGTTTGTTGGTAGGTTTTCTTACTATTTTTATTTGTTATTATTTTTACTTTTCCTCTGGTTTTATTAATTATAATTAACAAATAAAAAATGTATATTTTTACTATGTAAACATGGTTTGATGATATTTGTATACATTGTGAAATGATTAAATCAATCTAACTCATCACATATTTTGTTGTGGTAAGAACATTTAAGATCTAATCTCTTAGCAGTTTTCAAGTATCCAGTACATTCTTATTAACTGTAGTCACCATCTTGTGCAATAGATCTCCAGAACTTGCTTTTGTCTTCTGTGCTTTTGGGCTTGTATCTAAAAAATTATTGTCCACACCAATGTTAAGAAACTTTTTCTCTATGTTTTAACAGTTTTACAGTTTCAGGTCTTATGTTTAAGTCTTTAATCAAGGTTAAGTTGATTTTTGTATATGTTGAGAGATAAGGGTCCAATTTCATTCTTCCAGACTCAAATTCTAATACATATATGGTATCTCCACTTGCATGTCCAAGAAACATTTAAAACTCAACCTGTTCCATGTATTTAACCTGAACTCCTGAGCTCTCTCCAAACAGCATTTGCCAACTCAGTTAATGATGTGCTGGGAAATCTATAACAACCAGTTGTCCATAGGTGTGTGTGGGGTGGTAGGGTAGAGAAGCCCTGGTTTGTAGTGTTTGCAGAATATTGTATGGTATAAATTAATTCTGATATGGCTGATTTCAAACTATCAACATGAGGTCACTGAACACTGAGGAAGAATTGGGCACAATCTGCTTTCCCAACTTGTGTGCTGGCTTCTGTACACCCTGGGCACTATTATTTACCCAGTGGTCCATGCATAAAAACGTTACAATCAATGTGATTTCTCTTCTATCCTTCTGTCAAATTCAATCTCTTAGCAACCTCCAGGCAACTTTATGACTACTATAATTTCCAAACATCAATATTTCTCTCCACTCCTCTAGTCTAGCTGCCACGATCACTAAGCTACTATGATATTACCATGTTTCCCATTCCTAACCCCATCTAGCCCATACTCTCTACCCCATAGCCAAAGCGATCATGTCAGCATATGGGTCACATCATGCCATGTCCCTCCCAAAAACTCGTCCTCAACTAAGCACTCAGCACAGACCTTCAGCACCCAACTCTAGTCTGCAAGGCTCTGCACAGCCTGGTCCCCCGCCATGTGTTCTTAACAGGCATCCCCATGGGGCTTCTCCTGGCTCCCTCTGCCTCTGTCCTTCACTCTGTGGTGCCTGGCCTGTCCCCACTACAGCCCCTGCCCTTGCCCTCCCTGCAGTCTGGAGCGCTCCTTCCGCTCTGCACAGGCTGGCTCTCCCTCCTCCTCCAGGCCCTGCCCAAGGACACCTCCTCAGAAGGCCCTGTCCAGCCACCCGTGGCCCCTGGGCTCCCTCTGTTGCTCTCCCAGAGGCCTGCGGGCTCCTTCCCTAAGCCCAGCCCAGCTCTGCTGCTTTCCTTTGCTCATTGTGCACTTCCTGCCTGACTTCCCCATGAGGGTGTGAGCCCCATTGGGGGGGGGGGGGCAGTGGGGAAGTTTATCTCTGTGCTGCTCACTGCTGATCCCTGGCTCCTGGCATGGTGCCTGGCACAGAGGATGAATAAATGACATAGAGGTGCCAGACTTGGAGTAAGAAAAAAAGTCACTTTTCTAAGACAGAGGGAGGGATGGGGAGGATCATACACAGATTTTTGGTAACACAGTGCATGTAGAACTTTCAGCCCTAATGGCTGGCTCTATTTTCTCAGAATCGTTGAGGTAGAGGAGAGGCAGATTGAGCAGGGCTCACTCAGTCTGGCTTCTAGCTCAGTACAGCATGGTAGACTATGGACGATTTTCTGCAATCATGACATCAAGTGAGACTTTCGCCTCCATCAACTTGTAAAAGGCAAAAACACCACATTAAGTTAAGGGTACCAGGGGTCTGAGAATGTTTATGAGTTGGACAGTCCTACTTAGTTTCTGTATGTGTTGATAGTGCCAAGAAGATAAGAGGTAGTTTTACTGTATTATCTTTCCAGAGCTCAATTTTTCGGGTCTGAGATTTCCATCTGGGTTGTCATTTTGCTTTATGAAATAATAATTTGCTAGAAACTGCAAAGCACAGTGATGTTCCTCTGGGGATGATGAAATGCACCAGCCTCGCAGCTCAACCACTTAATTTGGTTTCAAGATGCTACTGTCATTTACAATGTTCATGAGGAGAAGACAGAAAGTGATCAAACCCCACCTGATGGCTCCTTGTCAAAATCTGCTCCACCAGAGCTTAAGAACATGGCAGCAGATGGTGTTCCACCCAACTAAGTGGATTCTCTTAGTCTTCACTAGTCTCAGCAAAGATGGGCTGATTCAGAAACCCAGTGGTGGAACTGTTACCAGCAATATCTCAGCAGATGACCCAAAAGTCACAGAAATGTCTACTTTTAGTACTGTGCCAAATACATTCTAATAAGTCCAGAGAAAATTGATGCTGATATAAAACATCAATTAATGATGGAAATTCAAAAGTTTTCAAAGTAGTATTGAAAAAACATCTATCAATAAAACTAGTGGAAGTCTCTCTCCATATTTTAGAATAGATACAAGCTACCTCTTGAGGTGTATGTTTTATGTATAAATTTTATTGTATATATTTAAGGCATACAACATGATGTTATGGGATACATATTAATAGTAAGATAGTTACTATATCAAAATAAATTAGTAGATCCATCATCTCACATAGTTACCCTTTTTTGTCACAAGAGCAGTTATGAGGTTCATCTTTGAAAGAATTGTGTTTTTCCACAATTTAGGATGACTTCTACTTACTTTGACTAAAAAGCCTCAATATACCTTTTTAGTTAGTTTCCACAATAATTTCCTTAGCTGCAAGTGTCTTGATTTAAGGGTTTAAAATACAAACTATATGTAACATTCTAGCCCATGAAGAATGGTTACTGAGGTATGGATTCACTAAGATTGAGTTCTATCTCTTCTTCATGTTTTGGAAATACTACATTAAAAAAAATGCCTTCAGAGAATGAAGGAATGTTCATTATGCTTTAAGAAGTGCAAGGGACTGGGCGCGGTGGCTCACGCCTATAATCCTAGCACTCTGGGAGGCCGAGGCAGGCGGATTGCTAAAGGTCAGGAGTTCGAAACCAGCCTGAGCAAAAGCGAGACCCCATCTCTCCTATAAATAGAAAGAAATTAATTGGCCAACTAACATATACAGAAAAAATTAGCCAGGCATGGTGGCACATGCCTGTAGTCCCAGCTACTCGGGAGGCTGAAGCAGCAGGATTGTTTGAGCTCAGGAATTTGAGGTTGCTGTGAGCTAGGCTGACACCATGGCACTCACTCTAGCCTGGGCAACAAAGCAAGACTCTGTCTCAAAAAAAAAAAAAAAAAAAGAAGTGCAAGGAATGGCCAGGCATGGTGGCTCACACCTGTAATCCTAGCACTCTGGGAGGCCAAAGTGGTGGATCGTTTGAGCTCAGGAGTTCGAGACCAGCCTAAAAATAGAAAGAAATTAATTGGTCAACTAAAAATATATAGAAAAAATTAGCCAGGCATGGTGGTGCATGCCTGTAGTCCCAGCTACTCGGGAGGCTGAGGCAGGAGGATTGCTTGAGCCCAGGAGTTTGAGGTTGCTGTGAGCTAGGCTGGTGCCACGGCACTCTAGCCCGGGCAACAAAGTGAGACTCTGTCTCAAAAAAAAATTAAAAAAAAGAAATGCAAAGACCTATAGGAGTTAAAAAACAATTTGTTTGAATTTACTATCAGGGAAGCAGCAAGGTAGGTGTAAAAGCAAACTCTTCATTTTTTTTAAAGCATTGTTGCTCCTTTTAGGATGGGGGATGGTGGGTACAGGCCCTGTCTTTTTTTTTTTTTTTTTGAGACAGAGTCTCACTTTATTGCCCAGGCTAGAGTGAGTGCCGTGGCGTCAGCCTAGCTCACAGCAACCTCAAACTCCTGGGCTCAAGCAATCCTGCTGCCTCAGCCTCCCAAGTAGCTGGGACTACAGGCATGTGCCACCATGCCTGGCTAATTTTTTCTATATATATTAGTTGGCCAATTAATTTCTTTCTATTTATATTAGAGATGGGGTCTCGCTCTT
>VSMD01105766.1:0-12883 GCA_008750895.1 Mirza zaza
TCCACATCTTTTATACATGTAATATGGTCAGTTTCTTCTTCTTCTTCTTCTTCTTCTTCTTCTTCTTCTTCTTCTTCTTCTTCTTCTTCTTCTTCTTCTTCTTCTTCTTCTTCTTCTTCTTCTTCTTCTTCTTCTTCCTTCTTCTTCTTCTTCTTCCTTCTTCTTCTTCTTCTTCTTCTTCTTCTTCTTCTTCTTCTTCTTCTTCTTCTTCTTCTTCTTCTTCTTCTTCTTCTTCATCTTCTTTTTTCTTTTTTTTGTTTTTCTCTTTCTGATGGGTTTTCCCGGACCTCATTTGATTTTAATTTTCATTTTTCTTGTTATTAATAAATTATGTTCTTTATTTTCTGGCCAATTGTGATATGCCCCTTCAAGTCTCTTATCAACCTTTCTTCTGAGTTTTCTGTGTTTTTGATTATGTAGGGTGAATTTAAATCTCTTACACTGAAAAATTTTACTCTTAATGGCTTCTTTGGAGAAAGATCACTTCTTAATCAGTGAAATTTAACTTATATCAATGTTTCCATGATAGCTAATAATTGTATTGAAATATTTCCCTTACCAAAATTATAAATATAATATACATTATCTATAAAATATTTAATGTGTTGCATTTCATATTTAGCTTTAAAAACTCCCTGAAATTATTGTTTGTACAACTGTTGTGATGTAGAGATCACATTTTCACTCTCTCGTGTCCTACACATACATATTCAATTAAATTAGTGAAATTTATTAAAAGAGCAAATCTTCTATACTATTCTGTAGTGTTACCTTTTTCATATTCAAATGTGTTCGTGTTCTGGGTGTGTGTAAGGTTATCTATTATTTGTCATTGGTCCCTTAATCCATTGTTGAATCATATCACACTGTCTGAATTTCTCAAGCAATAAAATAAGCCTTGATGTGCAGAAGAGTGACTCCTCCCACTTTACTATTCTTCAAAGGCCTTGGCTACTATTGGCTGTCTTCCTTTCCACAACAATGTTAGAGCAGTGTGTGCACACACAAACACCCACACACAATTGCATCCTATTTCTTTTAATTTGTGGCTCACATTGGGGAAAATTGACAGCTTTTCAATATTGAGTTTCCAATACATGAGCATGTTTTGTAGGAATGTATTTACTTTCACTTAAATTTCTCTCAAATTATTTTATGATTTACTGGATAGACTTCCTAAACTTTTCAGTGAGAATTATTCTTAACTATTTGCTATTTTTGATCCTATTTTATATAATATTTTAAAATCATATTGTTTCCTTCTTTTATATAAAAATAAACTTATTATTTTGTATTTGAGTCTGTCTCCAGCGAACATTATACTCGTTTATTAACTCTAATAATGTTTAGATTCTTGAATTTATATATATATATGTTTATTTCTTTTGTCAATAATGATATTCACTTATTTCATTCTAATTCTCATACTTTTTTCTTTTTTAAAATGCATAATAAATTTGAGTAAAAGCTGTAAGAAAGAGTATCCTTTTCTTGATCTCAATTGCAGAAAGACATGTTTCAACATTTTGACACTTAAATATGATGTTTACAGCCTATATTGTAACACAGATCTCTTTCTTATTGCCACCTATATGTGCTGTGCAATATTTGGAACAGTGAGTATAGAAACGCTTCTGTGAAGGTTCTATAATCTTTCCTTAGATTAACTGTAGATTAATCTTTAAATCATAAAGAGGCAACCTCAAAGTATAAAATGTGTACATCTAAAAATTTAAGCCTATAATCATTCAACAAATAAAAGGAAAAAGCAACAAGAATATACACTATGGTTTTGGGGGAAAACATTTGGAGATGTTTTCCAGATAAGATGTTTTCTAGATAAGACATACTACATTTTTCAGTAAGCATCCCAAGTCACTGGTGATTATGCAGAGACTAGTCCACGATGTGCTGAAAACTTAGGCTTTTATTGTAAATGCTACCACTCTGGTTACAACTCTGACTTCAGTAAGTCAAGCATAAAATGACAAGCTCAAGAATGTACAAGGAAAACCAATCTATACTAAGATGGCCCAAAGATTTCTGCTCTCTCCTATACATGAAACTTTTGCTAGTTGTTCAATCAAACATTAATCTTCTAGGCCTTGCTATGAAAGCACTTTGCACATACACCTAAAACCTAATGTCAATTGACTTATGAAGATTACTTACGCAGGCCTGATCTGGAAGAAGGCATGGAATGCAGTTGGCTTCTAGGAGCCAAGTGTTGGCCCCAGCCAATATTCAGCTAGGAAATTGGATCTGTCCTACAACTTCAAGGGGCTGGATTCTGTCAACAACCTAACTGAGCTTAGAATCAGACATGCTTCAGCAGAGCCTCCAGACAATCACTTGGCCCAGCTAACACCTCAGCCTTTGAGACCCTAAGCAAGGAAACCAGCCACCCTGTCCCAGACTCATGACCTACAGAAACAATGAAATAATAAATTTGTGTTGTCTTAAGTTTTTAAGTTTGTAGTCATTTGTTATGCACTGTTAGAAAAGCAATCCAATCACTTAAAAGGCATTAAATTTAATAATTACTATTGTGGAGATAGAGTTGATTTACACCTGGCCTGGAAAAGCTCCGTCTTTATCTCTGGGAATGCCTGCATGCCTAGATTTTTACTATTGGTTAATATAAGATCAAGGACTTTATGAAACACTGTGAAAGGTCTAAAACAACTATGGAACCCTAGGCACGTTCTTCATATTAATAGATGGCTTGTAGCTGTTCTAATGTGTTTGATAGTCTGACTTGATTATAGGACCCAGGGAATTTATATCCCATTTCAATTTCTTTTAGTCTCTGAGCTCTCCAGAAGTCTAGATTTTTTGCAGAGTCCATCAAAGCACAGTTGCGTATAAGGAGAAAACAGGGCCTTAGAAATTTCCTGTTGCTGAGTACCTCTCAGATCTACAATGCTTGCTTGCAATTTTCTTTTTCTCATAAGCCATGTTTTTTTTTTTTTTTACTTTAAATAAAACCTTTGTGTGAGTAAATACTGTGTACTCTGGTGAATCCTTTCAAATAAATTAGAGAAAACATTGCAACTATCTTTATTTTTCTTTAGGGTTAATAATACATATGGGTAGGAATTATTTGATTAATAATTTGGCAATATTTAGAGATATATATTTCCTTAATTGGATTGAGATGGTAGGTTCTCAAAAAATTAACTTACCTATTTCATTATCATTAAGTATAAATAGATTTATATTATTTTAATTTATTTCATTTAATAAGCCTTATTTACTAAGTGATTTAAGTTCCCACATTTTTATTTTGTTTTTAAAAGTATTTAAATTTTGCTATCTTTTTCACTTTTTTTATTTTTGGAATTTGTTTAAATGACTGTTATCAGCAAGTACAGGAACAAAAAGTTTTACATGTATTTTGGTATTGGAAAAAAAACAAATGCCCAATGAGTAAGTATACCACTTACATGATTTCTGATAATCATGTACATTCATTTTTATCTTTTTTATTTGGTAAAAACTGAAAAATTATATTTGTCAATATATGCATAAATTTTTATTTTGCTTATTATTTATTTGATTTACTAAGTACTAAGAATCCTTTCATTATTCAATACTTGTTCAGATTTTTAGCCTTTTTTATTTTCTTCATTGTTTCATTTATCATTAGTCAATGCTCACTGTTAGTCATTTAATTTTAACTATGTCCACTCCTATTACCTTAACTTTGTCTATCTTTGGTACTATTGTTATGTGCTTTGTCATTTTTCCAAAGAATGACCCTAAATGTTACATTTTCTGATTCCTTTTATCTCATGAATCTATTCTTTATTTTAAAAATCAAATATGATTTGGCTGATATAGAAATTTACCTATTTGATGCTAAATATTCTTTAAGACATTTAGTAGCAATAAGAAAGGGAAAAACAAAAACATTTTCTTTCCTATGTAGTTTTACATTTTCCAAATAAAAATATTATTTCTTGGGATCAACCTGTTATATTCTTGATGTAGTAAATATAAACTATAAATAAAAACACAATGAAATAAAACAGAAATCTTGTGAAATCCTGCCACTATAAGGAAACCAGTGTTCTTTTCTAATCCACATCTTCCCAGGTACCATTAATACATTATATAAACCACCTACTACTAACATGCACATGAAAATGTTATATAAAATTGTGAAGTACTATCCTTCTTGGTTTTACAAAAACAGTGTTATGTTTTATAAATACTTTTACATTTATATTGTTTCTTACATATTAAGAAAGTAGCAATTTCATCAGCGGAGCTGCTCTATAACATTTTCTTGAGTGGTCATGCCCTATTACATGGTGTAGATATACTTCAGTGTTTGTCATATATTCTGAGAGTGCCTTCCCTTTGTTTCCAATTTTCTCTTATATTATTAAAAAAAGCTTTATAAAAATTTTTGAAAAACATGTCTGTTATTAGGGGTTTGTGATGGGTCCCCAGGCAGTGTGTATTGCAAGAGATGGGAGAGACAAAGACACAGACACAAAAAGTAAGGTGAAAGGGTGTGGGGAGTTCAGGGGACCACCAGCATTCCCATGAGCAAGGTGGTACAGACTGAAGTCTAGCACCCGTTTTTATTCTCTTTTTCTCTTAGATTACAATGATTTCGCGTGAAAAGCTCAGCATATATATAATCTAAACGAGAACAAAAAGACCACATTCTTCTTTTTATCTTTATCTAGATCCTCATTTACTGAGACATGAATTCAGGACAAAGACAGGAACATTGTCTCAGGCTTAGAATAGCAAACCGCTCTTATCTGCTGGGCTGACATCATTTGACCATTCTCTCTACCTTCAGAGGTCCATTTGCAGACATCCAGGCCGTGGCCCTCAGGTTCTAAGGTGGGATCCCTTCGCAGACATCCCTGATTGGAGGAATGTCCCCCTCAAGGTTGAGCAGCTCTTTGCTCAGTGCACTGACACATCCATAGGTTGCTCTTTGGCAAAGTCCTATCCCACTCCTGGGGTTCTCATGTCTAGACCATAACCCTCAACAGTCTGTAATAACTATTGGGGAAATAGTATTTCAATAAGATAAAATTTCATTAATACAGCTTATAAAGTAAAAATAAATGTAATTTTATTTTTTCTTTAAAAAAAATGTCAAATACTGTCCAAAATGGATACAATAATTTAAGGCAGGGTGGAATGGTATAACAGCCTGGGCCTGGTCATTAATGAGAAGACAATTTACCAGTCCTTGTGGCCAATGTCCAAAATCACCATGTGGGCAGGACCTCACTCCCTCCAAAGGCTCCAAGGAAAAGTCATTTCTTATTTCTTTTTGCTGTTGGTGACTCTTGGCCTTCTTCAGTTTATGGATGAATCACTTCAGTCTCTGTGGTCCCCTTCAATGACATTCTTCTCTATTTCTCTGTGTCTGTTTTCTAAACTTTTTCTGTCTCTTTGTCACTTATAAGTGGCAAATATTTGTCATTGGATTTAGTAGGCACCCTATACCATGGTGACTTCATTTCAAAATACTTAACTATAGCCACAACGTCCTTTTTTCCAGATTAGGCCACATTTGCAGGTTCTGGATGGAGATATACATTGAGAGGCCAATATTCAAACCACTGCACATGGGAAAATTCAGAAGTTTCCAATATTAAATAGATATGACTAAAGCTACAAATAGGAGGAAATGATGTGACCAGAGAACAGTGAGATAAGGGGCAATAGAGTAAACACCCTCAGGATTTTTAGTTTTAAAAGGACATGGAGTCCCAGCACAGTGGCTCAGGCCTGTGATCCTAGCACTCTGGGAGGCTCAGGCAGGAGGATCGCTCGAGGTCAGGAGTTGGAGACCAGCCTGAGCAAGAGACCCCATCTCTACTAAAAAATAGAAAGAAATTATATAGATAACTAAAAATATATAGAACACATTAGCAGGGCAGAGTGGTGCATGCCTGTAGTCCCAGCTATTCAGGAGGCCGAGGCAAAAGGATCGCTGAGCCCAGGAGTTTGAGGTTGCTGTGAACTAGGCTGTCACCATGGCACTCTAGCCCAGGCAACAGAGAGAGACTCTATCTCAAATAAATAAATAAATGAAAGGACATGGACAGAGGCAAGAGATAGAAACAAGTAGAAATGCAGGGGAAACCCCAAATCCCTCGTTTCCACCATTTAAGCTAATTTTCTTTTTCCTCATTGGTTAAATCCAACCATAGAGTCAGAGAAAGGCATGAAGTCCATCTGAGAGAATAATATAGTTAAAGAAAATTTATCCCAAAACATGTAATACTTGGTTACATCACACAGTCAGTTATCTTTCATTGTATTACTCAGGTAGTCCCTTAAATCAATAGCTAGCAATTGATTCTCAAAATGAAACCTTTGCAATTGAGTTAATTTATACTCTGATCACACAGAAGCCTTTAACTCTATGAAGCAAAGGCCTCTTGACAAAATGTGAGGTTGTTATCATAATTTCAATGATCATTATTTAAGAACAATGAACAAAACTAACAATGTTCCCCACCCCCATGGTAGCTACGTGACAAACCTATAAACAAATCATTTCTGTAATTTCAAGTTTTTGCTTCATGTTAATAACTTACCTAGTAGTTTTCTCAGTGCCACCATGATATCTTTGTTCCTCAGAGTATATATAATGGGATTCAACATTGGGATTAAAACAGTATAGAAAAGAGAAATCAGTTTCCCCATTCTTTGAAACTGATTTGGTTTGGGTTGTAAATAAGTGATAGTAGCTGTTCCACAGAATAAGACTACAACTATCAGGTGTGAAGAGCAGGTGGAGAAGGCTTTAGCCCTTCCATTGGCTGATGACAGTTTCAGAATATTGGAGATAATTTTGCTGTAGGAGACAACAATCAACAGAAATGGAACCATGATAAACACTACTGCAACTACATAGACTGCTATTTCATTCACAAATGTGTCTCCACAAGCAAGCTTGAGTACTGGGGGGAGGTCACAAAAGAAGTGATTAATTGTGTTAGACCCACAAAACGGCAAAAAGAAAATCTGGCATGTTTGCCCAATTACTACAGGAATTCCGCTGATCCAGGAGGCAGCTACCAGCTGAATACAGACCTTGTTGTTCATTACCAGAGAATAGTGCAGGGGGTTACAAATGGCCGCATAGCGGTCATATGCCATCGCCGCCAGGAGGAGGCACTCTGTACCTCCAAGCATGAGAACAAAACACATTTGCGTAGCACAGGCCAACAAAGAAATATTTCCTTTCCGAGTCCAAAGATCCGTGAGCATTCTTGGGATAGTGACTGTTACATAACAGATTTCCAGAAATGAAAAATTGCCAAGAAAAAAATACATGGGGTTCTGGAGAGCAGGGCCAATTCTTGTTATTAGTATTATGATACTGTTGCACATCAGGATAGTCAAATATATAAGTAAAAATATCACAAAAAGAATCCACTGGAGTTTGGGCATATCAGAAAACCCCAGAAGAACAAACTCCATTATCACAGTGGTATTTGATTTTTCTGTTTTAACTTGATCTCCATCTGCAGATATTGTAAATTCAAAATGGTTAATTCATTCACATTTTGAACCACATTTCCCTCTTATGTTAACTGGATGAAATGCATGGATATACTTATATAAACTCTTAAGCTATTTACACCACTACCTTTCTCTGTTTTTAGGAAATGAGATTCAAAACTTCAGAAATTAACTGATTTGGAGTTAAAATTGATTCAAGAAATAAATCCTAGTATGTTTTATTAGACTGGAATGTAATATTACCGGTATTGAGAAGTGTGCATTGTTATTTAGAGAATATTGTTGAGAAATAATGTCTTATTTTTTCACTCTTAAAAGTGTAATTATGATACAGGATTTTTCCATTATTTTGTCTGGGATTAACATTTTTTCTTTGTATTGGTAACCATATTCCACTTTTTTTTGATTCAAAACTTTCCCCTTGAACCTTTTAATTCTTATTCATAATAAACTTTAAGTCCTCCCTTTTATACACCAATGAAAATAAATTTTCTTAAACTGTTTCTTTGTTACTGAAGGAATAAATGTATCCATTCTTATTCTATTTTACATATCTCTCATAATTATGCTAAATGTAAAGAACATTAATACCAGAGTTCTATTCATTAAGTTTCCCTATTAATACCCCATCCAGTGTATGCTAAATATTAACTTTTAACTGAATCAATTCCTCTTCATAGTTTTTCATATTTCCCTCCTTATCTAAGTGAGCGTCTTCATTCTCATATAATTCTCTTGCAACCAAATGCAACTCTCTTTCTCTGTTTTTCCTCTATAAGGTTGCCTTATAAAAATGTAATTTTCATTAAACCTATCTATTATTTACCCTGGCCATGTACGTGGCCAGGACATATGAATGGGACCAAAATATGAAACAAAACAAAACAAAAACACACTGTCTTGCTTCATTTCATATTAATGTCATCCAATATGAAGAAGTTAGCACTACTTGATAATTCCCATTGCAACCTTCTTAATGTTTGTTCTTTAACTTTATGTAGCAAATGTTTATGTATTTTTCTATCTCCTCGAATCTACCACACCTGTATACCTTCTAGCTCCATCAGCTGATGCTTTTGACTTAATACATTGATAAATAAAAGTGATCAGACAAATATTCTCTCATATTTACATATTTATGTTATTATTATTTGACTTGTATCTAACTTTAACTTTATGATAAAGTTAAGAGCTACAT
The DNA here is from genome assembly GCA_008750895.1 of Mirza zaza. Taxonomy (NCBI): domain Eukaryota; kingdom Metazoa; phylum Chordata; class Mammalia; order Primates; family Cheirogaleidae; genus Mirza; species Mirza zaza. The sequence continues at coordinate 8,711 of VSMD01105766.1, forward strand.
GATTTATAAATTAATTTTTTCAGATAAAGATCTCATAATTTCATACTTTTTTATTTTATTAGTTGAATCTTGATCCTCAAACTTAGAACTGTCCTTAAATAAAATAGTTTATCAACACAATTATAGCTTACCTTTATAGATTTGCATGAAGCCGTATATAAGAGTGTAAGTGATTTTTAAATTACAAACTTTTTTAACTCTTTTTTTCAGAAGTTACTCGAATTCTGCAATAGTCTAACTTGCTTCAAACAGCAACTGCTTTTAAATAGGAATAGTCACATTCTCCCTGGGGAACAGCTTCTCTTGTGTAGTGATTTAACTTTTAGAAGGCTGCTTCTGCTTTCCAGACACTCTGGCTCATTTTCAAAACTTACACTTAGGACAGATTTGTCCTCCTAATCAGCCCTGAATGGCATGAAGTGCCCTTATGATGCAGGGAGTCAATTAAATACAACTTAATTGTCTAGTATTATTTTCAAGAAAAAGTTAAAATCTTTCTAGCTATTGTATTTGCAGCTCTTAATACTTGATTTGAATTTGCCTTCCTTATTTTTATTCCCATATTTCATCTAGATTCAGATTACCCAGATCTTTAGAAATGTGTCATGTGCTTTGTCAAATAAACATACTATGCTTAGTATCCTCAATGTATTGAGTGGTGAGATCCTGTTCAGAGGTGGAAAATTCTACTCCTAGGTTAACTTATGTGGACATTAAAGAATGTCAGGTCTGCTGACAAAAATATAGATTTTTTTTTTCAAATTATGTTATCTACTTAGGCATCTAGGAAAATATCTAGCTGATTGGAAATGTAAGTTGCCTCAAAGAAAAAAAAATATTTTAAATGAGATTACTTAAGAAAGAATGAGAAGCATAAACTGCCCTCTCCAAGTCCTTTTCCTATTTTAGCTACTTTCAGGAATGTATGAAGAGAAGATTCTCAGACATGAAGTAGTGAACCCAAAATCTGTGTTTAATTACATTTGTTTCTTCCAGTCTGGGATTCTATGGCTATTTCACAGTGTGTTTCCAAAACCATATTCCTTTTATGTATTTTAAATTTGTTTCTCTTTACTATGGCATGCATCTCATTCATTGGTCCTCTGTACTCTTTATCATCACCAATGTTGTATTCTCAAATGAAGCTTTTTTCGCTTATCTCTACAAATGAAAACTGCACACATAATTTGCTACAAACTCAATTTGCTACAAAATCAATTACATAAAGGCTGGGGCAAGTTGAATGTAATCCTCCAATGGTATAGACTGATGTAATCTCTATCTTATCATTAAAAAGGAGAGTTGAATATTTCATACTCATTTAAATACTACAATCACCTGGAAAAAGCTAAAACCTGAAACAAGACCTCAAATATATCAATGCCTTAGCAGAATACAGACGTATCTTACACTCATATAACAGATCAATTGTGTGGTTAGTAATTAGGAAACTATAGCTCCTTCCATCTCATAGTCCCACTGATCTCTAGATCATCTTTGTAGTCCTCTATCACACAACTAGCACTCAGAAAGTTGAGAATTAAAGACAGAACATAAGGAAGAACATCTACTGTAAGATCATCAACACATACTAGACATGTGATTTCTAAACATACAGTATTGTAGAAACTAATCACATGTTCCTACTTAAATATGTGAGGGCTAGGGAATGTTGTTTTACTGTATGTCAAAAAGCACAGAAATGTATTTATGTATTTGGAGAACATCAAGCCAGATTCCCCGCACAGTCCTCAATTTTGGTCACCCACTGTGGTTCACTATATATTTCTCCAACTCCATAAGGTTCAGTCTCAGAAAATTTATGATCTTTGATTATAACACATTATTCTACGCTAGGTACTGGTGGCCCCTTTCAGATTCAGGGACCAATGAAAAGAAAAGGAAAATTTTCTTCCATCCCACACTCAGTATACAGAGAAATTAGACTTTCCCCTTTGCTTTAGAGAGACATAGCTGTCACTAGCGAAATGCATAGAATCTTAAGGACACCCTGGATATAATGAAATTCCTTTGTTAATTTATTTGCTTTGTAAGTTGGCTTCTCTCTTAACTTTATTTATCCTCTTTCTTCATCTCATCTGAAGGAGATTTCAACAAGCAGATCCTTCTTGCACGCTGCCCAGCTTTTATACCTCACTTAATGGTGGGCCAAAGCTGAGGCCCTAGAACCTGTTTACAGATCAAACAGCTAAAGCCTCTTGAATCCTGACCTTGTGATTTCTTTGGTTATGACATTTTCTTGGGAATTTTAAAAAGTTTTAGTCTAATTATTTCACAACACTCCCTGTGACATATTTTTCTGAGACTTAATCCTTAGTATCCTAGTACCCACGCCTCTCTGTTTCAAACTAAAGCTGGCCAACTAGTAGCTCTTGAAAATTGTAGGCATCATTTAGAGCATCAGTTTATTTACTGCCCAACTCTAGATAGTTCTGAGAGTGAATAGGGAGGATAAAATTAAATATTTTCATATTGTACAACCTATATTTTAAAGCAAGTTTCAGAATAAAAATAGCATGCTACAACAAATACACATTTGTATTTAAATTTAAACATTAAAATTTTCATAGCTAAATGATTATTCACAGTATATGTATTTTAGTTATTTTCAAAGATATATTTACATCTTCTATAATGTAAATAGTATTTTTCAGTAGTGTTTTATTTTTACAATAACAATATTATTTAGGCATAATTTCCACAAAATAAAGTATATGCTTTAAAATATTTTCAATGATATTTAAAATTCAGTGAGATGACTGATATATTCACTTGTGAAGCCATCACCACAATTAAGGTATAGAACATTTACATATTGGGAAACATTTCCTCTTGCAATTTTTTTTTTTTTTTGAGACAGAATCTCACTTTGGTGCCCAGGCTAGAGTGAGTGCCATGACGTCAGCCTAGCTCACAGCAACCTCAAACTCCTGGGCTCAAGCGATCCTCCTGCCTCAGCCTCCCGAGTAGCTGGGCTACAGGCATGCGCCACCATGCCCTGCTAATTTTTTCTATATATATTTTTAGTTGGTCAATTAATTTCTTTTTATTTTTAGTAGAGACTAGGTCTTGCTCAGGCTGGTTTTGAACTCCTGACCTCAAGCAATCCACCCGCCTCGGCCTCCCAGCATGCAAGGATTATAGGCGTAAGCCACCACGCCCGGCCACAATTTTTTGATATATCCTCCTGCCACCCTTAACCCCAGAAAACCACTAATCCTATTTCTGTATTATAGATCATTCATAATTAATATCACATACTCTTTTAAGGGTGGAGTTTTTCCCTAAGTATAAATATCTAAATAACATCTATGTTGGATACACTAATAGTTCATTCATTGTCTTTGAATAATTTAATGCCATTGGATGAATATGCCATAATTTGTTTATTCATTCACCTTTGATGGGGTTTTGGTTGTTTCTAAGTATTGGTTATCATAAATGTAGCTGCTGTGCATATTAGTAAACAAGTTTTAGATTCAACATATATTTTCATTTATATGGATTCATATTTAGGAGTAGAATATTTGGGTCCTATTACAGGTATATGTTTAATTTTTAAGAAACTCTCAAAATGTTTCCCTAAGTGCTTACACCATTTTACATTTCCCCCAACAGTATATGAGAGTAACAATACTTCTACACTTTTGCCAATACTTGGCATTATTAGAATTTTCAATTATTGCCATTGCAATGGTATCTCATTATGGTTTTGAGTCATATGTCTCTAATGACTAGAATTGTTTTGCATATTTTTATGTGCTTATTGGGTATCTTTTTGGTGAAGTATTCAATCAATTTACCCATTTATTACTTGCTTGTCTACTTTCTACTGGATGACAAGTATACTTTATGTATTCTGAACACAAATCCTTGGTCAGAAATATGTATGAGAAATATTTTCTACCATTCTCCTGTTTGCCTTTTCATTTTATTAACACCATCCATTTAAGAAAAGGAGACACTAATTTTGGTGTAATCCACAGAAGTATGCTATCATGCTATCTGTGTTTTCTTCCCTTCCCTCCCCTCCCCTCCCCTCCCCTCCTCTCTCTTTTCTCTCTCTTCTCTTCTCTTCTCTTCTCTTCTCTTCTCTTCTCTTCTCTTCTCTTCTCTTCTCTTCTCTTCTCTTCTCTTCTCTTCTCTTCTCTT